>CAVMBN010000198.1:0-49297 GCA_963678705.1 Panorpa germanica
GTGGAACGCGCCCTTAGATTAACATCTTACTACAATACAGACACAATATACGAGTACATTACAGAACACTAGATTACAAATATAAAGAAGATGGCATAAGTATCTGTTAGTATACTGTCACTCACCCTTATACGTACTCGCTCCCCCAGCCAGCACCATACAAACATTTGTGAAATGAAAGTGAAAGCCAATAAGTAAATTTCAGGCCAACCTGAGATAGAAAACTTAGTTCGTTACTGACTTACAAAACTGTTCAACGCTATCGGCTAGAGGACTCTGTTTTCCTGATTCTCGGAATGGGATATTAAGAACATACACAATTACTAATGAACTTATATAATTTAATTAGCATTGACCCCCGTCGCAAGCGACATCTGTCTTTTGTGTAAAAATTTAAATTCCAGTAACGTTTACCAATAAAATAATTCGTAATTACATTTCATATTTAACTCTATTTTTAAATTGAAATAATAAACTCGCTCAATAATAAATTGACTAAAAAATATATTTTTTTTATCAAAATAAAAAATATATTCAATTAATGCGTTATTTGACCAACTTTATTTCAAAATTTGGAATTTTTTTTTTCGATTCGTAGATAAGTTACCAAGGTTAGCCTATATACAAAATTACAATTTTTACTCTCGGCAAATACTGCCCCCGTGCCCCCAAATAAAATATTGAAATTTTGAACTTTTTTTTATTAATAATATACTTAGTTGTTCTAGAATCCAGAGTATGAACTTTCTCCAAAGTTCTCTAACGGGCCCCCGAATCACTTTAACCCCCCCATTTTCAATTTTTAAATTGAAAGTGAATTGAATTGAATTAAAGTGTGTGTACTTACCCTTTCAATGGTAATAAGCGCAAAAGCAAACGCCGTGGTGTTTAGAGCAATGTACAAGAAGACGATTTTAGAGAAAGTATCGTTCACTTGGTACACAAACCTGAAAGTAAACAAAAACTCTTGACTATTTGACTTACTCGTAGTTATTGATAAAGAAATGCTTATCAAGGGATTTTATTTAATAAAAACAAAATATTTTTCAAAACTTAAAATTTTGATTTAATGTAAAGTACTTTAGATCTTAATTAATAAAGGAAAACTCAAAGTATTAAGTCAAGTTAAAGAATTGATTACATTTTAAATAGCAAGTTAGAAGTTAAGAAAACTGTAAATAGTAGTTGCAAAATAATAGTTATGAAAATGTTGTACCATTTTATTATAATTATTCATATTTTTTATGCAACTCCATTTAGGTCACAACTGACTTCATGGAACGAGGACGCTAACAATTTAAGATAAACACTTTGTAAAAGAATTATGTTCCTAAACTTTTTGTGTCTGTTTTAAAAAATTATAAAGAAAATTTTATTCAAAATATGGCATTGTGTTTCTCTGAGGTGTAAACAAATACTTTCAAAAGTATTTAAATATAAAATGCAAATAACTCGATATTTTTCTATTTGAAATACAAAATAGTTTTCATATTTAGTATTAAAACACAAAATACGTATTTTAAAATTAGTTTTGAGAAAATAGAATACTTCTTATGTTACTAATATAATGTAATTTTTTTTATTGGCTACGCGAATTTACAAGCTATGATATAAGTGTTAAAATGTCACGTATTTTAATAACTATTTGGGGGAATCTATTTATTCAAACAATTTATCTTTTACTTTTTCGTCGATTATCATTCCAGCAAACGATCCGTGTTTGTCATACTTTGAGAACCACACTCCTCTCTTTGCTGTGACGTCACGCTATTTGTAAATTTTAATTTAGAACTTTATTAAAACTACATATTTATAAAATCAATAATTCCAAAATAAAAGAACTAAGTAAATGTGACCTTTACAAAAGCGAAAGTAAACAAAACATAACATAATTTTTTTTTATTATTCAAAGTTTATGTGTTTATGAAAAAAAGTTGATCAAATAATGTTGCAAATGGCATAATATTGCAATAACATATATATTTTACGTAAATTCTCATGATTATTAAAAAAAATAACATTTATATTAGTAATATAAAGAGTATTCTATTTTCTCATAAGTATTTTTAAAATACGAATTTTGTATTTGGTATTTAAATACTAACTTGAAATTTGTTGTACTTGAAATAGGAAAATAACGAGATATTTGCATTTTGTATTTGAATTCTTTTGAAAAGCATTTGTGCATATCTCTGATCACTACCTTAATTTACGATGCAAGTTGCATCCATAACAATTTTTCAACGTTATTAAAAATTGAAATTTTTGAAAAAAGTGGAATCATGATTAAGTGACGCATGACGTTGAATCCTATTGACGAGAGAACGTCTAGTGGTCGCATGTAGCTCAGTGTATTGCAAACCATTTTTATGTTATATCGTACTGCATTTACAGTTTCTATCAATGATATTCCGCTGCATTTATAGTACCATAACTCGTAATGTACGGTGCGGTGACGTCAGGCCAGTGCGACTCTAACATGCGATATCCAACAATAATTTTTTGATTTATAGTTGGCGTTATTCAGACATGTGGCTACCCCATTATGAACGAATATTGAATGTCATATGTAAAAGTCTACCGTTAACCATTAAATCATTTATTAATTAGATAACTTAAAATGTATTTACAGTATAATAGATTTTTCGAAAACCGTTTTGTTAAAAAAAAAAGGTTCATTCAGAAGGTTCCACAAAGTAAATCAATTATGCTTCATAATCGAAAGGTTGAAATATCAATAACTGTAGGTGGGTTAACTCACTCATTAATATTTCTATGAAGATAATGTAGGTCCCGTAAATCAGATTTATTTATCTTTACATTGAGTCCCCCAGATAGCTGTGAAAACTCCATTTTCAGGATGTCCATCTGCAGACAGGCCTCTTGATTGAAAAAGCCGAACAAACCATCGAGAGTTGCGTAACCAGCAACACAAAAAGCTGTGGAAACAATTTCAAATGCAAAAGTAATCTCATAATAAGGTGTTCTCGTTTCTGGTATTCCAGGAATCTTGGCTCCAATAGGGATGTACGATGATCCAAGTATAATATGAAAGACCACTAAGCTGCATACGTTTACAATGTAGAGCGCAGTTAACATAGAAACAACAATACTTATCGTCTTGGTGTACTTCTGTACAATCTTAGCTTCCTCGTCCGTTGCAATGAAGTTGTCGCGGAAGAACTTTGCAGTTTTGAACAACTTTGTTATATCGGAACGTTTAATATTTAACAATATTACAGAAATAAATATTCGAGCTACCGTAATCATTACCGTAGTTGATCGTGTTACTGCGTTGAGGTCGTCGGTGTGTTCTGTAATGTAAATCACACCGCATACAACCAGCAGCCCGACCAATAAGATCGCGATGAATCTATTCACTTTGTAAATCCGCACGCCGAGGAATTCATCCTTTAGTAAACAACCGGCAAATTTACCAACATTGTGTAAGAACGTCTCGATAACGTCAAAGTCTGCCTTCACGAGAAACATGTCTCTGAAAACTGATTTGTTTATAATTATATTTCCTTACAATTTGAACGAATAACTTTTCTGAATTTACCGCCCATACGTTATTATGCCATAAATATTTTATGAATTAGTGACAAACTTATTTCAACCAGTGCCAGAGTTACCTTTTGGGATGTACGATTCCTAATATAAATGGGGTATATACGAATATCTTTAATTTGAAATAAGTTTTATAAATGTGGAAATAATATTTATTCCTATTCTGAGAACATGTTGACTATATTATTGGTTTTACACGGAAATTTATTTACATTCGAAAATTGCCGATTTTTCAGTCCAGTTTGTAAATTATTTCTATAACGTTTAGCGTCCCCGACTTTTGCCATGAATTTCTTGAAAACAAATAATTTTTGGAAAAACTAGAAAATATATGCACATCCTTTGTATCTTTAAATCCGTACTAGATACACATGGAATGTCGAAATTTTGATAATAATTGTGAATATGGTTCAGTAATTCTAAAATCAAAAATTGAAAAATTGTCGTTGAAAAAAGTGGACTTGCTTGGAAACTTTGGAGAAAATTGATATGTTGAATTAAATAAGCAAGTGTCTTTTTTTTTTTATTATTGATTTACGTAATTACAACTATACTTGTACATACTCGTACCATACAATACTAAGGATGCAGCATTTCCTTATATTTTTTAATTTTTTTTTTATTTTAATTTTTTGCTATTTTGCGCTACACCGTTTCTTATATATTATCATTATGTTTTCCTTATAAAATAAAGGAAACATATCTATTTATTTCTTCGGCGATAGTCTCTGTCAGGAGATCGCTGTAGAGGTCACCATTTGGCATGTAGTACGGAGCCAAGTATCTAATTAATAAAAAAAAATATACTTGTAATATTAAGAAATATTTATTAATAATTATTTTTTGATATAAAATTCTTTACAGTTGGCCTGTACTAAGTCAATAGCATTGAAATCGCAGTGATAAGGTGAAAGATGGATGCAATACTTTATGATCATGCTTCTTTACGATGCAGTGAATTTCATACACTTTTAATAGACGGTTTTATTTAGCAAGAAACTTTAGTTTTTAGCATTTCTGGTGTGGTTGAGATATTTTTTTTTTGAAGATAAATAAGATAACAATATTATTTCATCCATGATCATTAGGAATGGCTCTTGTAAAGTTTTTTTTTATGTATAAATTATTTATATTGCGATCTGTTTATTGGCATTTAACAATAAGGTTTACAATAAGTACTTCTTGCACGGTATACGTTCAGTGACACGTCCGTTCTATTTAAATTATAATATTTGATTAAGTCCTGAGACGCCCTCCTCTTCAGTCTGCTTAAAATAGTCCTATCTTCCATTAGGTTGCGCACTAATGTATTTGGGTGGTTCTCTAAACGGTCTTTCACTGTAGCTACGTCTAGATCGTGGTACAGTCTCCTGTTTGTAATATACCGGTGCGTCTACAATCATTCGTAGTGTTTTTGATTAAAACCTATGCACGATCTCTATGTTTCAGATCGCTGACGCGCCCCATAGTTGTAATTCATAAGTCCATATTGGTTTAAGTATACATTTGTACAATAATATTTTGTTCTCTATGGATAACTTAGAGTTCTTGTTTATAAGCCAGTATAATTTCCGTAGTTGTAATCCTAGGGCCCTACGTTTTGTAAATATATGTTTCCTCCATGTGAGACGCCTATCTAAGTAAATTCCCAAATATCTTGCTTCATTTGCTTGTGGTATTTCGATTCCATTTAGCTGCACAGGGGAGTATGTATCGCGTTTGATGGTAAACGTCACTTGTACTGATTTAGTTTCATTTGCCTTAATACGCCAGCTATGAAGCCAGTCGATTATGATGTTTAGACTTATCTGCAACTTAGCAGAGGCATCTATTGCATTTGTGTCCACGGCTAACACTGCCTTATCATCGGCGAATGTTCCAGTAACTACTCCCGCTGTCATAGTGAGATCTGCGGTGTATAGTAGGTACAATGTAGGACCCATCACACTGCCTTGAGGAACTCCAGCCTGTGTCTTATAGAGGTTTGTTGTATCCTCTCCCTGTTTCACAAAAAAATGTCTATCACTAAGATATGATCTAATGAAGATATAATAGTTTATAGGTAACATATTTTTGAACTTACAAAGCAGCCCTTCATGCCAAAGTCAGTCAAAGGCCAGAGAAATGTCTAAAAAGGCTGCTACATATACAAAAATTGAGGAGCGGCCCATTAATGGGCCAAGACTGGCGGCCGATCTCCGAGCATTGGCCAAACATCTGAATATGTGCTTGGGCCAAGACTGAGCGAGCATCGGATGTTAACGCCATGCCAATGTTGGCGACTGAGCATCGGCCGAGCATAGTCACCGAGCGTCGGCCGAGCATCTGAATATATGCTTGTGCCAAGACTGGGCGAGCAACGGATGTTAACGCCATGCCGATGTTGGCAAATGAGCATCGGCCGAGCATAGTCACCGAGCGTCGGCCGAGCATCTGAATATATGCTTGTGCCAAGACTGGGCGAGCAACGGATGTTAACGCCATGCCGATGTTGGCGACTAAGCATCGGCCGAGCATAGTCACCGAGCGTCTGCCGAGCATCTGAATATATGCTTGTGCCAAGACTGGGCGAGCAACGGATGTTAACGCCATGCCGATGTTGGCGACTGAGCATCGGCCGAGCATAGTCGCCGAACATCGGCCGATGCTTAGTCGCCAACCTTGGCATGGCGTTAGCATCCGTTACTCGCCCAGTCTTGGCCCAAATATATATTTAGATTCTTGGCCAATTCTCGGGGATCGACCGCCAGTCTTGGCCCATCAATAGACCGCTCTTCATTTTTTATATGGGTGAGACGATGATCCTGAGCATCAGAGTTTGCCAGGCATTGGCCAAGCTTATTAAGTATCGCCAAAGCATCGTGGCCGAGTGCTGACCAAGCGTTGTCCCAGTCCGAAATACCTGATTTTTTTTTTTTTATTCATCTACACCCTATTGGAAAGGTTTCTTCCCTTAAGGGAAATTTCTTCTTCATCCCTGTTTCCAAAATTCCTAACAAACTAATTTAATATCAGTTTATTTATTTATTAATGACGTTCGATAAATTTAAACATTTTTTAAATACTATGAAATTATTATATTTATGTATTAAACTAAGAATGAAACATGAAATAATAGTGATAATATTATATATATTATATATAGAAACAATAGTTATAATAACAATAATTTGTATTTGATTGCAATTTCCAGTTCGCCTATTGCGTTCGCAATGACAATTAACAAGTCGCAAGGCCAATCGCTTAGTGTTTGCGGGATAAATTTAGAAAATCATTGTTTTTCACATGGGCAGTTATACGTTGCGTGTTCACGAGTTGGGAAACCATCCGCTTTGTTTGTGTTAACGTCAGACCAAAAAACAAAAAATGTGGTTTACCAAAGAGCACTTCAATGAAACGGATAATTTTCGGACACGTATAACGCTTCGATTCAGTATTTACTTTGGATTCACTTTCATTTACTGAGAGAAGTTTAACTAAATAACACTAATCGAAATGAATTCATTACTGTTGTGGAATGAAATAAAATTTTTCCTTTTCAAATATAAAATAAAAAAAAAATGTTTCTTTATCTTTTAATCACCAAACGAAATGTTACATAAAACGAAGCCATCTGATGGCGAAACGGAGATCGCCGGGTTTGCTAGTGTTTTATATAAGTAATTTTTTTTATTTTTAATTACGTCGTCTCCGACCACCTTCTCTATCACCCGCATTGGCTAGAAAAGTCCCGATTTTGCATCTAAAACTTTTGCATTGTTCAGAGTCCCCAAATTTTTCTTGGATGATATCTGAAATTAAAAATATTTATTATAAATACATATATTTTAATAAGTTGATAGCATTCATAAATATTACTAACCTTCTAAACATTTAAAGGTATTTGTCACACTAAAATTCAGTTTACCCACGCCACGTACAAGTCTACCAGTGCCTGAATAGAGTTGTTGTACGGGCGGGGTAAATACTTCAGACAGCGTTTTCCTTATGCAAACACTTACATCAGTTTCACCATAAGTAATTACTTTGAACAAATCTTTTAATTGATTATTATTGGCAGGAGTTGTTAGTCCAGCATCAAACACTGTAAAACGGTCGAGGTCATTGATAGGAAATATAC
Organism: Panorpa germanica; assembly: GCA_963678705.1. Taxonomy (NCBI): domain Eukaryota; kingdom Metazoa; phylum Arthropoda; class Insecta; order Mecoptera; family Panorpidae; genus Panorpa; species Panorpa germanica. Next base: position 7,691 of record CAVMBN010000198.1, read on the forward strand.
CGTTATAAACTTCCATCGCCGCAGTTAAAGTTTTGTTAGGAACACTGCTAGTCGATTGATTCATGGTGATTTGAGTTTTTATATTTTTTGCTTCCTTTTTAATGTCGTATTCAAGACTATGTTTTATAGTGTCTAATTTTTTAAAAACCTCGTCGAATTTAGAGTCAATATATTTCTTCAATAGATCTGAAACAGTACCAGATAGTAAAATATCTGTATGTACTATGACTAATTAATAAATAAATATTGTTTTGTGTCAAAAATAATCATCAATGGTAAAAAATAGTCACATTTGATTCAATTTACTCAAATGAAAACGACAAACTTACCATAAGTTTCTTCGTTGATTGAAACCGGTAGTTTTTCAGCTACTGTAGTGTGAATATCTTAAGCAAAAAAGACATAAAAAAATGAAATTATTTGATTAATTTTAATATTTTTAGAATTAATTTCCTAATCATTTTCACGATCACTACACGTTTAACTTTGAATTTTAATAATTTTTATACGGCTTATCCGATCAAATCTTATTTATTGACTAATTTCTATACTTCGTATTGTTTTTATTTAAGACAAAGGTCGTTATCGTATACAAATAAAGTCTTATGTAAATTAAGTTAATAAATAATAATATACTTCGCTAAATATTAAGAAAATAATTTGCGAAAAAATACATGGCTTGACCACGTCCAATATTTTTTTCAAATTATTTTCTTAATATTTAGCGAAGTATATTATTATTTATTAACTTAATTTACATAAGACTTTATTTGTATATGACATCGACCTTTATCTTAAATAAAAATAATACGAAGTATAGAAATTATTCAATAAATGAGATTTGATCAGATAAGCCGTATAAAAATTATTTTAATTATAAAATAAAATATTTTTAGTAATAATTATGATTAATATACCTTTAGCTTTTGATGATTTCTCAGATCTAACCTTTGTGGTTGAATTACTACTTTGTTGAGCAATATATGACATTGAACTCATTGAACTCATTGACCTCACATCACCTAATTCATGATTTATAGCATCATTTGAAAGTTGGACAATATTTTGAGGGCTTGAAGGACCTGCATTGTCCGTGTCGACTTGTAAAGTGACTTCTGCGCGTCCCAAATGCCGCTTTCCTTGTTCTAATGTACCTGAGAATGAATTTTCTATTTTATATAATGTGAGATGATATGGATTAAAGCAGATGGTCCTGGAAGACAGTCCCCACAAATGGTTGTAATGAAAGTAAAACAAAAAAGAATAATTCATAATGAAAACTTATTCTCATTTTTTAATTAAAATTTTTACGATTAAAAGAAATATTTTAAGTACAGATATAGTTATCAGTTCAGTGACAATTAAAAAAAAAAATTAATTATTTACAACTTACTTGTGCTGGAGATAATTTCGACTTGACACTTGGTCCATGAGCTTTTTGGTCCAGATAATTTTTCTAGATACTTATCCCGTTTTTTGAAATCTTTCTTCGTGTTTGGATAATAACAAAAGAGCTTATCATCTTGATAATCTAGCCATGAATATGGAACCAAATCGATTTCATCCTCGCCATAATCTTTTCTAGGTAAAAAACACACAACTGCGTATTGAGTTGGCCCATCGTCTTCAGAATGATTTAGGCTCATCTAATATTAAAGAAATTAATTTTAATCAATACAATGAAATTAATAGTAATATATGAACATGAATCAATAATTTTTTCATTAGAACAAATGTATCAATAAAATATGTAATAAAAAAATCAATCACGGAAACCGATATTTGAGAAAAAGTTTAATAAATCGATGAAAATAAATAAGTAATATATAAATTACACTTAAGACATGCAAAGTAATTGCTTATTCACTCAAAAAAATATTAATGTAAATGTGCCAAATACGAAATAATTAATAAATGATAATTATAAAGGAATTAAATTGAAAAAGAATTTTTTAATTCTACAAAATAAGAAATTTCTGCGACATTCACACACAAAATTTTCGATAATTAAAAAAAAAATATTGAAATTAATTACTTCGAAATTAATTATGATAGAGAAAAATACTTACGTTCTATTCAGTTTTACATTCAAAATTTTGAGGTTATGTGTTATTGCATGAACTGCGCGCATTAAACGTTTATTTGTTTGAAGAAAACACGAGGGAATTCACGTCTCGACACACTGAAACCGTATCTCAAAATGAGTCTGTATGGTATAAACAGTCGGCCTTTGTCATCCGGTCAGGTCGGCCTTTGTCGGCTGTTATGTATATACGCACACCGCTGCATTGTGCTATACTGCTATACTATCACGTATATACATATACACGTAATACACCAACGCTGCAATTTTTTTTAATCTATAATTAATATATATTATGACACACATACACATAATAAATATATACAGATATACGCGACACAAGTTTTTAATTTTTGTGGTATTTCAACAAACGTTTTTATTTATAAAAATAAATACGAAAACGAAATTTATTGAAAGTAAATACTAATAATAATTTTTTTACACTTAATATAATATTAATTGTTTTACACTTAAAAATTTGATTATATCATTCATGTAGTAAAGACATAGCACATAATTTATTATCATAATCAAATAATACGCATTTATTTTTTATAAGTTCTGCTGATTGTATCTCACTAGATTCAGACACTGGTAATGAAAACAATAAATTTATTACTTATTGCTAGTGCAAAAAGGTTATGGAACAACTAACGTAATATTTAGTGCGCAGGCGTTCTAGAAAATTTATCACATCATCGGCCAAGGAATGGCTGATGATTGCATGTCAATATTATAGGCATAGTACGGCGTCGATGGTTTACCAACCCTCGGCCGTTACAAAGCACCGATGCTTGGCCAAGCATCAGCAGCCATACCTTGGCCGATCAATGGTTTTTTTTTTAGCATCGGCGACTTCGTATGGGTTAGGCCCTGTTCGCTAAAGAAAATGCTTTTTAAAACTTATTTTTACCCATTTTACTCTGAATTTTATTTAATTTCTGTATTAAACATGCTACTAATCGCTGTTTAGCACTTAAGACCATATCTTTCCTCTTCTTGCACTTTCAGTTTAATTCCATTGCACCGCTGCCCTACTTTCAGCATCATGGTTCATGATCTGCCGCGTCTCTACTTCATATGGGCTCTGTCTTCCATCAACCATACCCCGAGCGTCACTGCCTATTAGTTTACTGACCCTTAGACACTGTATTGCACAATTTTTAATAAAAGCAATCTGTATTGCTCGTACCTAATATATTAAAAGAACGTTTATATATATACACAATTAATGTCTCAATACATACTTTTTATTTTCTTTTTACCAGTTATCGATACTAAACTAATATGGAATTATGAGTTTGGGGTACATACATCAACTCACTTAATAATTGAGATCTTACAAAGATTTTGATCTAAAACATTAGAAAATTAAAACTTGAGCATAATATAAGGACCGAGTGGTAAACCATCCATAGACATTAAAGACCACCCTAATGGAAGACAGGACTACCTTCAGCAGACTGAAGGAGGGGGTCCCAGGACTAAATTTATTGGAATAATAATAGATACTGTTGTATTACTGGTCATATATCGTACAAGTTGATCTTATCCTAAACCTATAATTAAATGGCTATTGGACAGATCGCAAAAGAATCAAAAAAACTGATTCGTTTACATTTCTACGTTTTTAGATGAACACCATGGTCCAGACTATGTACAACAACAGCTGGTACAACCTGGATTTGTCCTCCAGGAAGTCCCTCCTCATCATGATGAGCTGCGGTAAGAAAGAGTACAACCTTAGTGGAGCTGGATGGGTGAACTTGTCATTACCAACATTCGTTGCGGTAAATTTATTTTAAATTCATAATTGTTTTACTTTCTACTTTCATCCGTTAACGCACAAGCATGCACAATGAATACCACGGGAACCGACATTCCAGTTAACGCCTTTAATAAATGATAACTTGACATCACACAAAATTGTTTTTCTTTTGTTAAATTTATGTCTGCTCCTCGGTTGTTCACAACTCTTCTCTTATGGCACAATCATTCTTTCTCTTATGTTTCGCAAGGAATATAGGACGTATTTTGGTAATTGGTATGCATTGGTTTCTTAATTTCTGCCGGTAATGATAGTACAGATCACAAACAGCAACAATTCTGTAATATAGGAGACTTGATTAATTTTTATTGCAGTAGATTAACTAACAATATTGATTTCGATTTGTGTCGAATTCTAAATTTGGTGCTAATCCATGTATATGTTATATGTAAATCCTGAATTATTATTGTTTCCAACTTGCATTTAGACGTTTAATATAAATCCCTATACCTTCTTTTAAATCCTTAAATGTGGTCTGCTTGTGATTCACTTTAAAATGCGTGTTTTTATTTAACGTTATGCGTCATGCTTCAACTTTTCTCCGTTTCAGGTCATGAAGACGGCGTACTCGTACTACACGGTGATGAGCGACTCCAACAACAAATAATTTGGTGGAGAATTTTATGATTTTCTATTTCGATTGGTTATTGTTTAAACATTCCATAGGAATGTAAAATATTTGAAACCGGTTTCCAAATAATCATGTTTACCGAAATTTATTCAATCATTTCATGAATATCACCATAAACAGGATCAAAATGATTTTGTTTTGCAATTTAAATATCGATATTTACATTATTGGAACAATTTTTTTTTTTTTAAATAATATTCTATGCTTGGTGGTAAAAGTTATTTGTTTGTGACCTTGACTTCTCGATTAAAAAAATAGGCAAAAATCATTTAATTATGCATCTTGAAATTGCAAGATAACTGCTTCAAATTAGTTCAGTTCACTTTTACTGGTATCTTCACGTACAATGTAACTTCTCACACAGAATATCACATTATGCAGATAGTTGTGGATATATTATGGTTAGGAATTGACTAGCCATTTACAACGTATGTAGATGTACATTCACTATTTTTACATGTTTAACTAATTTATTATATTTGCATCAATAAATATGAAATTCAGTTATTGATTTATCCATTTAAATGCATCTCTGTTTAATCACACATATTGCTATCACGATCGCTATTGCTAAAAGATCGACACTCATAACACGTGATATATAGTTATCCCTTTCTGCTTTAAAAAACATGGTTATTGTCTAGTGTAACTATCTACACCTGTTTAAGAGATTCATTCTAATTTATTCAGTCACAATTTAACCGCAGCTTGCACAACGTTGAGAACAACGAATTAATAAATGTCACATTTACAACGTACCAGTTTGTTTTATTTCATTCTAATTATACGGTACTTTTATTATTAATTATGTTGTAGCGATGCTTTTCTCTTAGCCATGAGCCTTCGTTAAGAGTGCCATGGGCACTTGTGAAAAGATCGCGTGTGAGGAGAAAACATTAAAAATATTTGCGGGCATATAGCATCCGGATTTAAATCGTTCCCGGCCCTGGTTTTACTGAAAATACTACAGATTTATATATTTGAAAAAACAAAAGGCGCTCCTAAAGGATGCCCTTCTGATAATTACTTATAATCTTAATCTGAAAACAAATAAACTTAAAGGATTGTAACAACATAATATCCAGCATTTATAGTACACGGCACAAACACTTACAAAATACAAAGAACGTCCATTGTGAGTCATAAGACATGAATTAAATTTCAAAAAGGTGCTCATGAGTGCATCCCAATCAAACAGGCTTTAAGCAACTATAACACAATGTTAACAATCCATGTAATAATATATAATATCAAATAATTTAAGGTTCCAGATCGTTTAGGATGGTAAAACTGGAATGTTCTACATACAAAATATTCTACATGTGGAAATACAATATCAACTTAGGGCCTAATTCTGTAAAGTATTTCCACCGGTGAAAAAATTTCATCGCTGTAAAATGACATCACATAAGCGATTATTTTTTATTTGGTATTCTGTAAGAAATTTCCGTCGATTTTATTTTTGTCGCTGGAAAAAAATCGACCAAATTATAAGGTCGCCTTTAGCGGACTTTAAAATTTTTCATCGCTGTATTTTTGAGAACTGTCAAACAATTTGAACAATAATTTGCTGTAGTTGGAGGATTCTACGAAAAAATAAAAAATAATATAGTATTAATATCTATACATATATTTTTTAACTTTTTATTGACATCCCAGAATATGAATATATTGTTGTAAGTACGCATATGTCGCACTTACCTTTTATTTTAATAATAATAAATGTTAATTATTACATAAGAATTATATTATGTTAACAGTTTTAGTATTAGTATTAATATTGTAATAAATAATTGTTTAAATTTAGCGCTTGTAAACATTGACTCTGGTCTGTGGATATTTATACTATTTTAATGCTGGTAACCCAGTATTGGCGTTATGTGATGTGAAATAAATCATTTATATATCAAGCTGTACTAGAGTCAGAGCATGATTATCAGTTTTGACTTCGATCGTTTAACAACTCAATATTGTAACATCAAGTATTCTACTGTAAGCACATTTATCTATTAATCAAATTATAACACTAGAATTTACATTTTGTTCTATATCTGGCATCTTTATTAATCTAATAAAATACTATTGTAATTAAGTATTCAGATATAATATTACAACGAATAAATGATATATTTTAATAAAAGTGTTTGTATTAATAGTATTTAAAAAGATACTAATTGTTCCAACGCTGTACGTCGCAACAAAGGTATACTTTAGACCGCTCAAGTATTCTCAAATTGCAACAATACTCCGTTTTAACAAGAATCCTGTTAATCATCTTGAAGAGACGCTAATTCTTATCATTGAAACATTCCGTAATTGTCCGTTGGAAAATCGTCATAAGAAGATCTACATTCAGAAGCTAACAACACAACGTGGTGCACAAGCCCAGCTGAGAATCTTCCCTTAGAACGAGCATCCGTTAATTAATAATATAATTAATTATCAGAAGTAACGTCCCGGCGACAACCTAACCTGCAATTTACAACAATATAAATATATCAGAATGTGAGGTTATGTTGTTTGTCAATTATTGCTTCAGGTGAATGCTTTTTTTTCATAAATTGTACATGGCCATTTGAAATTCTATTTATAATTATTATTTCCCCACTGATTTTCCCGTTTTCCTTTTCGTAGATGCCATATTGAGTTTTTTTAATAGATTTTGACATGTCGGAATTATATAAACAACTGTCATTTAAATATTTTCTATTTTTTCTATTTAATACTTTGTCGTGATTGGTAAAATAGCATCAGGGCGGTGGAAAATTTTGCATACAGAATACCACTTAAATATTTTAAATACAGCGACCTTATTCGAGCAGTGAAAAAATTAAATATTTCCACCGCTGAAAAAATAAGGTCGATTTTTTTAAAAGTTACAGAATAAGGCCCTTAATCATACTAAATGGCAAAAAGGCAGGATAATAATAATATGATCACTAAATAACTTTTCCTGTTAATACTAAATTTTTGTTAAGTGATTATGTTAATTAATTAGTGAATTATTTAAATATTTAGAAATTTGTAAAATTAATTGTAAAATGTTAAATATATATAAAACATGACAAAGTCAAGGTAAATAAACAAATAAATAAGAAAAAAAATAATAATAACTAGATTTAAAAAAAAGGTTATCAATTTCACCGGAGGAAATAAGGCCATACCCTTTCCGAGAAGCAAATAGATTCTTCCGGTAACGCCTAAATATCTGTTAAGTCGATTAATTCTCTTCAAAGGTCAAATTTGCTACATAATTTAAATATACTATATGTATATTTTGATGATTGATTGATTTGAAATATGAACCTTCTAAATGTTTCATTCCAATCATTGTAAAAACTTCCAAAATTGGTAAAATTAATTCACACATTATGTAAAATATTCGATTGGACTTTGACTTGGGTATAATCGTACACTTTTTAGGCAGTGGTTAGTGCACATACATGAAGCAACGAGACTACAAATACTGATAACATTGAAAGAGGTTGTCGGTGTAGAACTCAGCATTGAAATAGGCCTTTTTTGATGTTTTACTTTTACTGTGGGCATATAAATTATTCAACACTATATTGATTGATATCCACACGATCCACATTATCATTTTACTTATATTAAAATAACTATGGAAACAGCCTGTTTCATCTGCGAAGAGCATTTTTCTTTCTTCTAATAGTTTTATTGTTTGATTTGAAATACGAGTATATGTATTGTTTTTGTATAATCTAGTAATTAATCAAAGGAACAAGCAAAATACATTTCTTTGGCAAAATCGCGGCCGTCCAAAAAAATCGATTTTTACCAAAATTTTGGTCTTAAATTGTTTATAAAAAACAAAATTTATAGGTGAGAAAAAACCTTCGATTAGTTACTAAGAAATATACTTAAAAAGTTTGTGTTAAATTTTGAGACTGATCGGTTTTGCCGTTTTCGAGAAATCTTGGTCACCTTCTTTAAAAACAGGGTTTTTAAAAAAACGCATTTAAAGTTTCAAAAGCACTTGACATAGAGTACATAACTTTACATTGTTTAAAGATTATCGCCGGGACCTCACACCTGACACCATTTGTAGTAAAACGAGAGATGATGTGGAGATCTTCGGATGGGGAATACCTTCAGCCTATTACATCCCACAGGGTTGCTAGCTTTTGAATGTAAATTTTTCCGTAGACGATATCCTCCAGATAAGAATTTGATCTTTTATTTTAGTTTAATAGTTTTCTTGTCCGATAGTGATGTTGAAATTGAGACCTCTTCGAGCGGCTAAAGTATGCCTTTCTTCCAACATACCTCGTTGAAGAATTAATATCTTTTTATATTATTAATTAAACACTTTTTATTAAAAATAAATAATTGATTAGTTTTATTTAGACATCTAGTTTCGTTGTTACATTAGCATTTCACTTAATTAACAAGGATGTTAAATATTAAACTTAATATATCAATTCTTGTAAAATGTTTAATTAACAGAAAAACGTGTTAACAGTTTAATGACAAACGAAAAACTCTGACTGGCGTTCGTTGCGTGAGCACAAGTCATGTACACGAGTTTAGTGTTGCCCATGACTAAAACAATACAAAATGTCTCACAGAACCAGCGCCAAGGTTTAAAGCGCCTAATTTAAATAATAATTAGTTACGCTTTCAATATTAAAATTGAAGCTAACATAATACAATTCTTGTGTAAATATTAGTGTTTTCTAATTAAAAATCGTATTTCTTTCTATCATTATTTTATTTTTCCATTTATCATTATCAGAAATTTGAAACTTTTGTTTCTTACGTTATTATTAGTCACTAGTAATTATTAAATATAATCTTTGTGAATAAAATCTTTCCACTTTATAGCAGTTAGTCACACCTTCTGCATTGCTTTGTTCTTAGGAAATCTAAAGACTGAAATCTAAAGACTTTTGGATAATACATATATAAACATAGAATAATTTCCTTCGCATAATAAAAGACAGCATTTGATTGAATTTTGTTTATTAGCTTTAATAACACTATATTTCACTAAACTCATAATTTACTAATTGACGACATCACTATTAAATGATCACTTTTTTAAAAAGCAAAGCACATTAACTCACTTGTATTTGATTTAAAATTAAAACTACAACTGAACTACAGGGTAGGCTAAGAGCAGAACACAATGCGTGACGTCACAGCATTTTCGACAAAACGGTGTTAGGTTTATTTATTAGCCCTTGTTAGACGTGTTTGTCTTACCCCCTTAAAGATTAAGAAATATTATTTATTAATCAAAAGCTATCTGATTAAAGCTTATAGAAGCCAATCTTATTAATATTTTTACAGGTACACAACAAAAATAGGTCCATTCAACTAACAGATAAAGATAAAATATAAAAATTTCGGTGTCATTTATATCCAACTTTATATGTTTTAAAAATGTACACCGTCCATTATTGGTAATGTGGTTATGCGTTTCATATTAACTCAAAATAAAAGTTTAATACCGTGTCTTTATTTATGAATCGATACAATTAAGTGTTTTCTGAAAATAAATCAATATAACGAAAACAACATAGATTTAAAACACTATTTCCGTGTCTCGTTAACACAAGCCTTACATAACCTCATTCTTTTCTGAATGAACGGACGGTCTTAATATCCATGCTCTATCTGCATTCTGCTTTATATAAAATATAAGAGAACTTTATTTTTGGTTATGAATAACACATTCATAATTAGAATTTAAAAGTATTAAAAAGTTATTGTAACATTTAGCATTACTGTATCAGCTAGATTCGAATTACCATAATAATTTATATTTAATGAAACGTCAATAGCTGCGTCTATCTGTTAATCTAAGTGACATTACATTAACTAATAACATATTTTAATATATAATTTTATACATTAATTTATTTAAGCTCTGATTTGAAAAATAATTAAATCAAGTCTCAATTGCCTGCCAACATTGGGTGCATTGATTCTAGTCTGCAACAAGAACTAGATATGTTATCTACTTCTCAATGCATTAAGAAGAAGTTTGAAGATTGTTTTCAAAGTTATATTAATTGCAAGATGTGCTGTATATAAATAACCAAAGATGTAATGATCTTGGATATTAGCTTGGAATATCATATCAGAATATTTAGTTAGAAGCCTAATTATGAATGTTGAAAACAACCTTTGTCGACCTCAAGAAGTGTAAGTCATTGTATTTAATAACGTAGTGACATGAACACGCCCACTGTTACAAGAAATAAATGTGCGTGGTACCAGTATTCAAAGTTTTTCGTTTTATTATTTACAAGAAAGAAATTGATATAAATGGTTTTGTATTGAAAGTTGGACCTTGGAAAGGAAATGGTGTTTAAATTGTAATGTAATTGATATGTTCACAGTACATTACTGGCGTTGTACATAAGGTGATTCGGATGTCAAAAACATTTTAGGACGTGCGTTAAAATAGCATGGTTTTGGACATGTTCAATGTAACCATTTTGGGAATTTGCCGCTTATGTTGCTGCATACACAATTTTGGCATTTTTGTCGATAAGATTGTCGGTGAATATAGCAGTATTGTTCTGCTATAAATCCTATGGTTAAATTCTTTTAAATCACTTTTTGAAAATATTAATTAAAATTTGAATAAATTTCATAGGAAGTTGCTGTTCATCAAATATCAATTACTTGCATTGATAGAATACATTACTAAAGTCTAGTAGAGAGAATATTTCATTGAATTTAAAACTAAGTAATCTACGCCATTAATTATTGCTTATTGGTTTTCTATATTGTTATAAAAACGATTTATGACAGCAATAAAAATAAAGGCACACGTTTTCCCAAGTGACCCTGCTACCTATATGTCTTCACGAATTTGTCAATCAACGCTCAAATGGCATTGGGCATGGCAATCACTGTGGATATCAATACCACGAGACAATAAAGTTGAAAACAACTCAACTCTCACAAGAACAGTAAGTGATATTTGTGCGTGCTGGTGTCAACATGTTTCCACTTGAACCCAACTTTAACGCCATTGTGGAGTTTATAATTTATTTTAGTAAGTTCAGTGGAATTATTCTGAAAGAAGAGTTTCTACGTGGGCCTACAAATTGAACAGGCTTATTGGATTTTTATTTCTTCTTTTCATAATTGCATCGAGTGTGAATGTAATTATTGTCAACACTTCTGATGTAGTAGATCTCGCATGCGGTAATACTTTTCTTGTTTCTTTTGCAAAAATTGCTATTTTTATAGTTATATTAAACAGAAAACGTGCCGAAGTATCCAATTTGTTCAATAGTGCGAAATATTTCCGCGATAATTTCATTAAAACGGTGGAAGAAGCCGAGATTGTTAAGAGAAGCACTAAGACGACTGCTATTATCGTTTTGGGACTGACAGCCGGTTATATAATAGACTTAATTTTGGTATTTTCGTTTCCTTTTTTACTTAGATTGAAAATTTTACCCCTTGGTGTGAAACTGCTATTTCTCTCTGACAAAGAATCGCCTGATTTTGAGTTTAGTTACGCACTGCAATTTTTTGCCACTACTGATATTGCTTTTACTATGATTCCGCAGGATAATTTGTTTTGCTTCTGTAACCAAGAAGACTGTCTCCAGTTGGACATCCTAAACTTGAAGCTTTCACATCTCGCAGTGGATGACGATGCTGACAAGAACAAATCTGATTTACGTGATATTCACCTTTTACACAAGTCTGTTAACACATAAGTTGTTTTATTTTATGCTTCGTCGTAAATACCATCCTGCAATATCAAATGCGATTTCTTTTTTACTTAAAAGTAGTACTACAGTTTGAAGACGTCTGGTTTCTAAAAATGAGAATTGTAATTTGTAAAATTATATTACTGAGAGAATGGCCAAATTAAACTATACACGCAAAAGTGATTATGAATTTTGCAGGATTATTGCAGCAGGACTTTGCTCTATGGTTCTTAATTGGCTGATCTTGTAACACTAATGTTTTTATCTAAATCTAGTTGGTTGGTTGAATAGTAACGTTGAATAGTTGGTTAATGTTTTACGTAATAAGTTACGTTTTAAACGTTTACGTTATTTGTGTTTAGCGAGACATGGTACACTAAATGAACTTTACGTTGATCGATATTTTCAGGTTCGTTTATCAATTGAACGATTACTTTTCACTAATCATCTTCACGATTATTATGACCAACACATACTTGCTTGCATTTTACTTATCGCTGTTAAAAAAGTAAGTATTAGTATTATTAAACGAAGCTAAAAAGTAGTTTAATTTGAATAAAACTCGTGCTGTATTTATAACATCACGACAATTATAACCTTCAGGTAAACGGTTTTGTTTGATTTCTAGGTTGGCCTGCAAGTGACACAATTATTCTTGGTGTTTTTCTCTTTCTCCACTCAAACCTTCGCTTGGTGTTGGCTTGGCGAACGCGTGCGATACAAGGTGAGCAGATGGTAAATATATGTAAGGGTACTGTTAAATAGTATTCGTTGTTTGCTTAGCAGATGAGATATCCTATGTGATCTTTCTATATATCATATTATTTTTTTCGAAATGAACCTTAATTATTAAGATGATAAAATTGTTAAATAATGACGACTGATACTGGACTCAAATTACGAGGCGTGTTTTTTAAGTAAGTACCGTTTTGGAATTAAAAAAAGACGTGCAAAGATATCGCAATAATTTTATTTTCACATGAAAGCCTGTACCTTAACCTTTTTTTCTACATAATTTCCGTGAATATTGAGGCACTTGTCATAACGTGGCACCAGTTTTTGAATACCCTTCTCATAAAATTCTGCCGCCTGACTTGTTAACCACTGTATCACAACTGTTTTGACTTCGTTATCGTCTTGAAGACGCTGACCACCCAGGTGTTTCTTCAAGTGCAGGAACAAATGGTAGTCGCTGGGCGCCAGATCAGGGCTGTATGGAGGATGATCTAGAGTTTTCCATTTAAAAGATTTGATGAGATCTTTGGTCCAATTAGCCACATGTGGACGGACATTTTCATGCAGCAAAACGATACCCTTACTCAACTTGCCACGTCTTTTGTTCTGGATTGTACGACGCAGATTGTTCAATGTCTCACAATAAGACGCTGCATTGATTGTCTCATTACGAGGCAGAAACTCCACTAGCAATACTCCTTTTTTGTCCCAAAAAACTGTGCACATGATTTTCCGGGCAGAAATTGTTTGCTCAAACTTCACTCTTTTGGGTGATGATGAATGTCGCCATTCCATGGATTGTTGTTTTGATTCTGGTGTGACGTAGGCCACCCATGTTTCGTCACCAGTAACAATTTGGTCTAAAAAATCTTCACCTTCATTGTGGTACCGCTCAAGGAAAGTCAATGCACTGCCTAAACGTTGGGTTTTGTGCAAATCCGTCAACATTTTTGGAACCCAACGTGAACACAATTTCCGGTAATTCAAGTTCTCGGTCACAATGCGATACAAAACACTACGAAAATATTGAGAAAACCAGTCGCACATTGATGAAATTGTAAAGCGTCTGTTTTCTCTCACCTTTTTTTCCACTTATTGCACAAAATCTTCATTAAAGACCGAAGGACGCCCACTCCGTTCTTCATCATGCACATTTGTGCTGCCATCTTTAAATGCTCTCACCCATTTCCTTACCATTCCATCACTCATAATGTTTTGTCCGTAAACTTCACAGATCTCACGATGAATATCGATCGGTTTTACGCCTTTAGCACTAAGAAATCGTATACCAGCCCGTACTTCACAATCGGCGGGACCACGATTGTCGGAGGCATCTTTACCACTCAGTAAACAACGTTTACAATGAAGAATCAGACTGTTATGGCGTCAGTGGGTAGACAAGAGATGTAGGTAACCAACGCGCATGCGCGGAACCGTAGCGCTGCAAAGGCGGAAACGCAAAACGGTACTTACTTAAAAAACATGCCTCGTATAAGGTAGATTTCCCTAAGCTTACGCAATCTGACCACTGCAAACATTTGATTAATGCTTGCAGCTTTTTTTGTGCCGCACATCTGAGGGTGCATCTACTTTGTATGTACCTTACTTTAAATTCAGCAACAAAATCTGTCAGCTCTTAGTTTAGGAAGCAACTTTTCTGCGAGAAGCTTGCAACTACCACAACTTGAAAATACAAATACTTGACTAAATTAAAATATTTGTTTCTTAAAAAATGAACTTTAATATTTGAATATTTTTCCTCTAAGGTGCCATCCAAATTACGTCACACGCAGGGGGGTGGTATACAAATTGTGACAAGATTTGTACAATGGGTTGGGGGGCGGCCTGAAACGTTGTGACGTCATATACAATATAAAATGTAGAAGCCCTAAAGAACCAGTTAAAAAAAAATATTAAAAAAAAGTATGAATTTCCAAGAGAGTTAAAAATGTTATATATTCTAAAAACTATAAAATATTACAAAAGAGAATATTATAACCGAAATTGCGAGAGTTCGACGTTGACTTATGCCTAAAAGAGGTTGTCGCATAAATGATGATACGATGGTGAATTTTATCTTATTAGTTACAATATACATTATAAAAAAATGTGTGAGAAAGTGCTTATTTATTGTGTCGCAGATTTATACGGCACCTGTTTTAATCATGAGTCGCCGCCGAACTCTCGTACTTTAAACTATAATTGAAATTTGTGATTTCACACCAAGGAGAGGAGTGTCTGCAAAATGTAACAAGGTTGGAGAGAGGGGTCAGAATACCAAGAAATTTATGGGACGTAATTTATGGATGGCCCCTTTATTTTATTACACCCCTTTTGTTTTACTGTATTTAACGCAAAAAAGTGAAAATAAACGTGTTATTATTTTAACTATATACATATTAAAAGAGGAATATTAATTTTTTATTAATGAATAATAAAAATGATATGTTGTCAATTAATTAAAACAAATTAATTTGACTAATGTAAAACTTATCGTGTACATTAAATCGGAAAAAAATAAAAAAAATAAATAATTCGGAAAGAGTTGATAAGAAGTAATTTGTTAAAAGAAATTCAAGTTATTTGTTACATTAAAACAATTGAAACAACACAGTCAGGCGAGAGAATTGATGCTTGACTCTGATTAATGTGTCCCCGGGTTTGATCCCCGGGCCAGAGATATATTTTCTGTGTTTGGTAAATCAGGTTGTGTCCAACTATAGACATGAATATTGAAAAAAAATTATATTGAATATTGAGAAAAATTCGACAAGGAAAATAAAACGAACAGAAAAAGAACAGCTTTAGAAGAGATTGGATGGAATTAGGAACATCATAGTTGAAGCGATTCCTATCTCATATCGAGATGCTGAAATAGAAAAAAAATGAATCCAGATGTTGAATGAAGAGGTGATTGGAGAAGCATCGATGGAGGAATTTGGAATGTAATACTGGAAACAGTAGAACAGTAGAAGACAGAAGCTGGAAAAAGGAATTAATATATATTGTATAAGTTATGTGTTATAAGAAAATGTATGAAAATGTAATATTGATTTAAAGTGCTAATAACTACCAATAGTTGATGCACTCAAAAAATAAATATTAAAAAAATTCTTATTTCTGTGACGTCTACCATAATACTTCCCAATCCGGATGCGCTGTGCTAAAAAGACGCACGATCTGCTAGAATCTGTTATACCTATGGTATCTAATATCTGAAATTAAAAATTAAATAACTAACATTGTAGTAAATTATAAGATGGAACAAATTTAAAATAAATGTTAATTTCAAAATGTGAAATGTAAATATAGGTGAATATTGTAATAAAACAAACAAAAACCCGACTAGAAATCTTCTTGTACATGCAATTGAAACACAACTGGAAGAGCACATTGCCCTATAGAAATGTAACGCAGAACTATTCTAGTCAGTTCCTGACCGGGTAATCCCTGTCAGATCCCAACCGAGTAAAAACCCAAAAGAACTATTATCCACTGTACTTTTTTGAGAATTACTAACATCTTCATCACGGGAAGACCGGATAATTCTGCTGTATGTAATTATGTTTTCATAATTGAGCGATATATTACTTTATTATTGTGTGTGTTAACTAATTGTAACCGTACTTGTTTCATTTTTATACTGGGTTACACAAATGAGTTCCTTAGAAAATCCAAATGAAGCAAAACGGAAATTCATTTTAAGTCGAAGTATTCTGTCGGGTCCTGTTGTGTTCCAATAAGGATAGCCTTTCTTTACATAATACATTAGGATTAGGACAGACAAATATTAGTAGCTGTCACAGGCAAATTTCTAGTTGAGACGCCTTTAAAGCTTAAGCCAATATAAAATAATAACAACAATTATTATAATACATTATTACTAGTTTATGTTTGAATAATTATGTTGATAAATGGTAATAAATTTCAAGAAGGCCATTTATATACCGTTATATACCATTTATATATCATACTTAAACTTTCGTTTTTAGAAGAACTCCACAGTCCAGGCCTTGTGTAACAACTGCTGGTACAACCTGGACGTGTCCTCCAGGAAGTCTCTCTTCATCATGATGAGCTGCAGCCAGAAGGAGTACAGCCTGAGTGGAGCTGGATGGGCGGACTTGTCTTTATCGACATTCGTTATGGTAAATTTTTGTTCCTTACATTGTTGCTCTACTTTTAAATTATATACGTAAGCATGAAACATGTATACCTGTACTACAAGGTGTCCAGAAAGGGTATCGGGTATTTGTAAGTTCAATGAAACAAAAATTATTTGTATGCAATAAAAAAGTTTATTGTTTATTATTAGCATATGAATTGGAGAATTATTTGGAAAAGATGACGTTATCCAAATGATGACCGTTACGTTGCTGGCACTCTTCTAAACGGAAACGAAGATTGGCGATAACACGTTGACACATAGCTATCGATATTGCTGCCATTTCTGACCTGATGTTTTGCTTTAACTGGGTTAGATTCGTCGGATTGTTTTGATAAACCTTACTTTTAAGGTATCCCCATGCAAAATAGTCAAGCGGGCTAAGGTCGGGGCTTCTGGGAGGCCAGTTGATGTTACCCCTTCGCGAAATGACTTTATTAGGGAATAACTCGTTAACAACTTCCATTGAGTTATTTGAGGTATGGCAAGTGGCCCCATCTTGCTGGAACCACGTTCTTGAGTTGAAACCTGCAAACTCCTGCAACTCTGGGACCAAAAAATTTCGCAACATATCGCAATACCGGTCACTATTCACATTAATTGCTCGGCCTCGTTGATCTTCATGAAAATAAGGACCAATTATGCCTTTAGCAGACATAGCGGCCCAAACAACGACCTTCGGGCTATGCAGGGGTCGTTCATGCTTTCGTCTCGGATTCTCCACTGCCCAGTACCGACAATTCTGCTTATTAACATGACCATTCAGGTGAAAATTTGCTTCGTCACTGAACAGTATGTTGTTAAAGTTGTCAAATCGCTGCAGCACTTCGTTCGCAAAATTCAGTCGATTAGCATAGTCCGTATCCTTCAATTCTTGAACCAATTGAATTTTATAGGCTTTTAGATGTAAGTCTTTCTTTAAAATGTAATGTAAAGACGATTTTTTGATGTTCAACGCTTGGCTTCGCTTTCGGATGGATACAGACGGATTTTGACGAACCGACGCCTCAACTTCTTCAATTGTTTTTTCATCGCGAACTGAACGAGGACGACCAGAGTTTTGAATTTTAACTGTCGCACCTGTATTCTCGAACATCCTGATCCATTTCCTAATGCTATCGTCACTTGGCGCGTGGCGTGTACGATATTCCGCACGATAGAGACGTTGAGCAGTCACTATTGAATCACCATTACGATAATACGCTCGTACGCAAAATGCGCGATGCATCCCCGAGTACTGTTCCATCGTGACTAAAACTCCACAGAATGGCGGACGCCACGAACCCCTCCTTGCACCCTTTAGACGCCCCGTTTCGAATATGGCGCGAAAACAAATACCCGATACCCTTTCTGGACACCGTGTATATGCTACCTGGACCGATAAGTCAATGTCTTTATTACATACATCTATAAAATATGTGAAACTCTTACCTACATTTTAATCTCGTATCATCTAAAAACTACTTAGCTACCTAATCAGCTTAGTTTCTTCGTTATTACAAAAAGTTTTGATTCTAATTGTTGTACTAAGCTGATTCTTGCTTGATTGAGTAAATTACTCTTTTGTGGAACACATGTTCTTCCATTTACCAAGCCTTCGACTTATCAATACCTGTGTTACGAGTGAGTACTCACTAATTCATGCAGATTTCAAACGAACAACATTTGTGTAATAGCCTTGACTTGTTTCACAAATTAATTGATTCCGATGTCAGGAGATTATAAGAAAAATTTAATTAAATTTTAAATCAAACAAAATTACAGGAACCTCAAAACTGCAACTAATTAATATGAATTTCGAAATCGGGTTCTTAGGAATGTGAATTATGGCTTCCAGCTCGTGTTTGGACTTTATTTTAAATTTATGGCAATGGAATATGGCAAGTAGAGTACTTAAACATTAACTAAGAAATGCCATCAGTCTATTTATGCTTAATTAGAAGGTTCCTTTGACTTCAATAAATTCGACGTTTCTCTTTTTCAGGTCATGAAGACGGCGTATTCGTACTACACGTTGATGAGCAAGTTCGAAGAAAAGTAATTTGCTGAGAAGTCAACAAAGTAAATTCGTAGAACGACTTTATGTTTTTGTACTGTGCTTGGTTGTTGTTTAATAACTTATGCGCAATTGAAGTCGTTTGAAATCGTTAGACATCGGTTTTTAAATAACGGTATTTATTGACATTTCTTCATTCAATTCAAGAACATAATAATAAACTTAAACGCAATGATTTTCTTCTTTTTGTATTTTGGAAACTAGTTATATTCACTAAGGTTGTAGAATTACCCTAAATGCATCTAACTCACACAGCTGTAAACAATTTATTAACTTTAGCACAATTTCGAGCTGCAACTTTAGCCGGATCTACCCTCCAGTTCGACTTGCTCTTTATGACTATTTTCTGTTCCTAATAAACAAAAAAGAGATGCTAGGTATATGAGTTTTTAAAGTGATGTCAAAATAATTGAACAAAACAGAGAAAACAACTAAATACCGTTTTGACATACTTTACAGTATCTGTACAACAAAACACTTTCGGTTTGAGTACCTAGGATGACATGTACACTGTTATTACATTTGAATGAATCCGTTAAATATTATTAATTCTTGCACTTACACATAGTTCATTCACAGTTGCACAATTACTTTACTTGTCTAATTACTTTGCTGCTATACAGTTACAGTTTTAGAACATATTTAGAAATTCTTCTTATTGTTACTAATATGTTTACATTCTACAATGGGTTCAAGTAATATGTGCACAATTGTGTGTGCACTCGGTGTTAAACGAGATTAGCTTGTTTAAATCATTAACAACTTTTAATAAAATGCTCTAATTCACAGCGGTGTAGCATATCTATAAGATCCTAAATCCGTTCTACTTCCTCAATGTCATCTACTTTAAATTTCCACATTTTCTCTTTATCGCGTTTTTTCCCCCATTTTGGAACAATAGGAATAACTTAATATGCAATAGCACCAATTTAAATTAATTACAAGATGTGCGATATGTTACTAACCAAAAATGTAATGACCTTGGATGTGAGTTTTGAATGTCATATCAGCATATCCAACTACAAGAAAAATTATGAATGTTGAAAACAACCATTGCCGACTTCAGGAGTGTTAAGTTATTGTATTTAATAACGTGGTGACATGCACACGCCCACTGTTACAAGAAATAAATGTGCGTTGTACAAGTATTCAAAGTTTTTCGTTTAATTATTTACAGAAAGAAATTGATATTAGTGGTTTTGTATTGAAAGTTGGACCTTGAAAAGGAAATGGTGTTTAAATTGTTATGTAATTATGTGTACACAGAGCAGTACCGGTATTGTATATAAGGAGACATGGATGTCAATAATATTGTATGACGTGCGTTAAAATAGCATGGTTTTGGACATGTTCAATGTAACCTTTTTGGGAATTTGCCGCTTATATTGCTGCATACGCGATTTTGGCGTTTTTGTCGATAAGATTGTCGGTGAATGTAGCAGAATTGTTCCAGAACGACGCAAACCACGATATTGCAAGTGCGGTAACTAATTAGCGAAAGATTCTAACTATCTTGACAGGCGTATTTTCAACGGCTATGTTGCGCCTACGTTAATTCCATGGTTAACATCTTTTAAATATCTTTTTGAAAATGCAAATATAAATTTGAATTTTTTCATAGGAAGTTGCTGTTCATCAAATATCAATTGCATTGATAAAATACATCTTCAAGTCTAGTAGATAGAATATTTCATCTAATTTAAAGTAATCTACCCCATTGATTATTGCTTATTGGTTTTCTATATTAATAAAAAACCGATTTTTGAAAGCAATAAAAATCAAGGCACACGTTTTCTCAAGTGGCCCTACCAAATATATGTCTTCTTGAATTTATCAATCAACGCTCAAATGGCATTGGGCATGGCAATCACTGTGGAAATCAATACCATGAAACAATAAAGTTGAAAACAACTCAACTCTCACAAGAACAGTAAGTGATATTTGTGCGTGCTGGTGTCAACATGTTTCCTCTTGAACCCAACTTTGACGCCATTGTGGCTTTTATAATTTATTTTAGTAAGTTCAGTGGAATTGTTCTGAAAAAAGAGTTTCTACGTGTGTGGGCCTACAAATTGAACAGGCTTATTGGATTTTTATTTCTTCTTTTCATAATTTCATCGAGTGTGAATGTAATTATTGTCAACACTTCTGATATAGTAGATCTCGCATGCGGTAATACTTTTCTTGTTTCTTTTGCAAAAATTGCTATTTTTTTAGTTATATTAAACAGAAAACGTGCCGAAGTATCCAATTTGTTCAATAGTGCGAAATATTTCCGCGATAATTTCATTAAAACGGTGGAAGAAGCCGAGATTGTTAAGAGAAGCACTAAGACGACTGCTATTATCGTTTTGGGACTGACAGCCGGTTATATAATAGACTTAATTTTGGTATTTTCGTTTCCTTTTTTACTTAGATTGAAAATTTTACCCCTTGGTGTGAAACTGCTATTTCTGTCTGACAAGGAATCGCCTGATTTTGAGTTTAGTTACGCACTGCAATTTTTTGCCACTACTGATATTGCTTTTACTATGATAACGCAGAATAATTTGTTTTGCTTCTGTAACCAAGAAGACTGTCTCCAGTTGGACATCCTAAACTTGAAGCTTTTACATCTCGCAGAGGATGACGATGCTGACAAGAACAAATCTGATTTACGTGATATTCACCTTTTACACAAGTCCGTTACCACGTAAGCTGTTTTATTCTATGCTTGGTCGTAAATACCATTCTGCAATATCAAATGTAATTTATTCACTTAAAAGACATCTGGTTTCTAAAAATGAGAGTTGTAAGTTGTAAATTTATATTACTGAGAAAATGGCAGATTTAACCGATTTAAACTATACACCTAAAAGTGATTATGTATTCAGTAGGATTATTGCAACAGGACTTTGCATTATGGGTCTTTGTTGGCTGATCTTGTAACACTAATGATTGATTATTTTAATACACTAATTTCTAATTTATTTGTTAATCTTTACTTTTACTAGTTTGTTTGTTTTTGATTCGTTTTTGAATCTTTCTTGTTTTGTGAATCAACACTTTTGTTTGTTTCTTTTGCACTTTGTGCTTTAGTGTCTTTTTCGACTTTTGTTTCTTAAATCTAATTTGTGGCAATGTCAATAGATGCGATAAAAATTGACTATTACTGAATCAAAATAACACGTACAGCTATTGTGGTGTTATTCTAGAGATTAACTGGAATGGTTTCAAACAAATGTAATTATACTGGCTTTTTTGTTTAGGTAATCATTTTTTTAAAAAGGTCACAATGGTCGCGAGGAAATGTTTATATTTCTGAGAAACACTTAAGGTTTTAATTTCATAGTAATTTTTAATGGTCCTATTTTGTTTATGTTGAAATGCGTTGGAAGTTATTTGTTATTTGAGTTAACATAATGTTAGAATTATTTAATATTTCAAGTCACCATTCATAGTAGATATAAATAATGAGTTCATTTCCTTTATATTAAGTAAATATAACAAAGATATAAAGTATTACGTAATCGTATGTTAACTTGCACATGAAACTTTAACCAATTTGGTGTAAGTGGAGAGGTCACTGTTGGTAGAAGAACTAAATATTATAAATAATTAACAAATGATAGTGTATTAGATGTATGTACCATATGTTACCAAATTAAAACTTTGTGCTCATAACTTTACCACATGAAATCAATATTTCGGTGTCCGCGAGTCTGGATCTAGGAGTCAGGTGGTTTCTCGATAATGCACAACTGATAATTTTACATTATAATTTTTTACCAATTAAACAATTCAGATCAATAAAACTAAATTCTCAGGATTTACGTATCATTAAGGGGTCAGGCTTTTAAATTACATTAAATTGAATTAAATTAAATAAAATATATTAAATAAATTTTCTCTCATAAGAGAGCAAACGTCAGTTAAACGTATATACATAAGTATGTTATGTAATTATTTAAAATATGTATCGTATATATTTTTTATAAATGTTGTCTTCCAGCATTAAAATCTTCTTTACATTTCATTTAATCTTATTTATAGTAAACCTAACAAAATTCACCATTCCATTTATTAACAATTCTTTCACACTCCTTTTTCTTTCCCTTTCCGTTTTGCCTTTCTAAACCTTTTCTTAGACTTGGTTTTTCGTCCGCTAGGAAAACCTTTCCTTTTTTATCTATTTACTTCCTTTATATTTTCTCTTTTCATCTCTTTTATGCTCATTATACACTTTCACGCTCTTTTTTTATCTTTAGTTCTCTTATCTTAAGTTCTCTAACCCTTTCTTACATGCTCCAGTTTTCTCTCGATTACCTACTACTTGGTTATGTTAGAAATCAGTAAATAAATAAATGAGCCATTTCTCAAATCATGATACATGCATTAACGTTTTAAACGTTTACGTTATTTGTGTTTAGCGAGACATGGTACTCTGAATGAACTTTACGTTGATCGATATTTTGGGGTTCGTTTATCAATTCAACGATTACTTTTCACTAATCATCTTCACGATTATTATGACCAACACATACTTGCTTGCATTCTCACTTATCGATGTTAAAATAGTAAGTATTAGTATTATTAAACGAAGCTAAAAAGTAGTTTAAATTGAATAAAACTCGTGCTGTATTTATAACATTCTACAATTATAATCTGAAGGTAAACGGTTTTGTTTGGTTTCTAGGTTGGCCTGCAAGTGACACAATTATTTTTGTTGTTTTTCTCTTTCTCCACTCAAACCTTTGCTTGGTGTTGGCTTGGCGAATGCGTACGATACAAGGTGAGCAGATGTTAAATATATGTAAGGGTACTGCAGTGGCGTAGTATGCCTCAGACGGGCCCTGTGTCAAAATTTGTTCGAGGGCCTAAATTATGGGAAAAAAAATTTTACAAAAGGAACAAAAACGCTCGCATTGAGATAAATTAATTATATATTGGTTATACGTTATTACTTATAAATAATACTCCTAATAGCCCAGTCATTATAGTAAGTTCACCTCGGAATTCGAGATACCCAGCTGTAAGTCTGTAAATACTTGTATATTGTCTCAAAACCTACATATGGTAGGGTGTATAAACCATATGTAGGTTTTGAGACAACTTTAAGGTGTCAATATACAAGTATTTACAGACTTACAGCTGGGTATCTCGAATTCCGAGATTCTTACCTAATTTAAGCTTAAATGACTGGACCATAAGAACTTAACTAGCCAAGCAGTTCAAATTAAATATAAACTATTCTTGCCTTTTGTTCTGCGAACTTATTTATTAATCATTTTAATAAATTTTCTGCCTTTTTAGACAGTAGTGACAAGTCTGATAGCCTTTCATATTCCATAGAAATTGATTTCGAAAAATTTTTTTTAGCTGTTGCAGTTGTAGCACCGGATGGATCAAGAATAGAACGAAATCGGAAAACGAAATGCAAGGCTATTGAATTTTATCAGCATTAATTCCATGAGTTCCTTAATGGAATGAATTTTCTGAATTTCAGATTTTATGCATTTTTTCATAGCAATTTATTGTTCATAAAGATCAACTGACATGTCTTTACTGTATTTAGCAAACAGTTTTCTGCATACTTTTTTATTATTGCGTTTGAAAAAGATAAGGGTTTCTCTGGTTTTAATACGTCAACCATATTACTCAGGTCACAGAGGCCCTAAATTTTTTGTTTACTTTGAGAAATATTATAATTAATATATCTAAACAACAATAGTACACATCAGTACACATGGAATTTTAGGTACGATTCCGGGTCTGAAATTCTTTCATCTTCTGATAACTCATCAAAAAACGCAATGAATTTTGATTTCTTTTTTTTTCTTTTTAATATTTTTTTTAAGTGCATTAACTATTGGAAGTTATTAGCACTTTCAATCAATATCACATTTTTATACATTTTTTTTTCTTATAACACATACAAAATCTATAATAATAACATTTCAATTATAAATTCTTATTTTTCTTTTCTGTTGCTCTAGTAGCTCTTTCTGTTTTCTTGTATTTCTTGAAATCTGTTTTCTTGAAATTTTTTGATTTAGAGTCATGACCTCTTAAGGTAGATTGTATAATGCTAAAGTAATTATAGTATTGGACATCGCGCAATAACTAATATCCCGCTTAACCCGGGGAAAAAGGAGATTCCATTTTGACTTTCGACATTTTTGAAGAGAAAATGTCTTTGAGCACGCTTGGCACTTTTCTATGATATGATTTTTTTCTCGAGAAGTACAGCCTGAGTTTAAGTGAGATTGTAGATAACATTTTACAAATTTTTGTTTACACACTTTTGACCATTGCTGACCACAGCAAACATTTGATTAATGGTTGCAATTCTTTTTAGGCCGCACATCTAAAGGTGCAGCTATTTTGTATGTACCTTGCTTTAAATTCAGCAACAACATCTGTGAGCTGTTAGTTTTAGGATGGTATTTTTGCATTTTTGCAAAACCCCATTCACAGCAAAATTTGACTGCCCTGTTTTGAAAAAAGTCACAGGTAATATTGCTGCCTCTGATCAAGAAAATATCAACTTAGTCGATCCACTGTTTAACAAGTCTGAAGGGATACATTCCTTACATTCTTTGCAAACCTCTCACTCACAATAGAACTACCTAGCACAAACATTTTTCCCAATACCTATAAACGACACTGTTGTATCAGGTATATTAAAGTGAATATTAAATTGTTTAAATGTTTTGTTTCTGTACACGGTCCAAACTGATTTCCAACCAGTTACGGAATACGAGATCACCAACGCGTCGATCATATCAGTAAAAAAGTACATTTCACCGGTTTCGCATGTTAGTTAAAATAATTTTTATATATTTGTGAAAATATTATGCAATAATATTTTGTTTCAATTTAAGGTTGATTGTTATTATTAAATCTATGAAAAGGACAACCCTCTCATTTTGTATGCTTGTTGCTGTACTATTTGCATCATACGTATCAAAGTTGCCTTTGTTCCCTATACAGGCTTGCCGTTTTATTATACATGTACATATATGTTAATGCTCGGCTCATGATGGCTGTGGTACTGTGACGGGTGGAACGACACAGGGTGTTTAACCGAATCGACCTTGAAATTTTTATTAAATATTACGCTGAGGAACAAATATCTAACTGTAGTAGACTCGATACACTCTGGTCAAAAAATTAAAGCAGCTTATATTAACGCCTAATATATTTATACATTTTCATTAATAGGTTAATATTAGTTATACATGAGTGTACTAAATGTGTTGCACTTTTAACGTACAGACTAGTGTGACATAAACATGCGATACTAATAAAACCCTTGCTTATACTATTTTAAAAAGTTTTAGGTAGTATTATTATGAAACAAGAATGTTGCAATCCTAAGTCGGAACTTCTAAAGAAATTACGGTTTTAAATGTAATCTCGAACAAAATGGTCAAGTACCTACTCTGCAAAATAATCTCATTGTGCATTGACGTTCTCTTTATTTGTGTTTAGTAAATAAATAAAAATAGTTGAAAATGGTGTTGAAATCGACAAATGAAAAAGATCTGAACAATAAACCCTGGTCAAACCCTGTTTGACAAACGGACAAACAAAGTTGATTTAATTGTTACATCTTAAACAGCAGATTGTTGTAGCAAGCAGCATGTGTAGGCTAAGATTGAATGGTTTGTTCTTGAATCCATTTATTAACGTAGTCATTATCCTAAACAGTTTACATTTTACGAGTACAAATGGTGTTATATTTTAAGAATTATAATATAATAAGACAATTAATTTCACGTCCAGATAACTATTGCTGTAATGACCATTACAATTACAATGAAAGTGCCACCCCGCTCCGGCAAATTTTAAAATGTAGTACATAAGCTAACTGTTCTGTTAAAACTTTTCTAGCGACAAATATAATTTTAAATTCACATTTACATTTTTCTAGGTGTAATCAAGATCTCCTCAACGCAATCGTCATGGAAACGTCCATGGAAACTTTAGATACTTATAGTGAGTTGCTGATACTGTCACATCTACAGTACAACGACGTACTTAATTTTAATACAGTGTTTCGTGGACAATTCGAAACTGTGGATAAACATTGGCAGAGTCTTCGAGTGCTCGATGTTGACGAATTTCTAGACAACCAAATCTCTACAATTGATTTATCATTGATTAAGAATTTACGGACTCTGAAGTTAACTAGAAGGCGATATTTGGAGTTTGAAGGGGAGTTTGATGATCTTCCTATTTCCATCAGCACACATTGTCATCAAACAGAAGTTTTGAACATACCCGGGATACCATTGATAAATGAAGATGTGGTAGCATTAGGCAGTCTGACCACGTTGAAGTCACTTTCAATTACCTGCGGAGACGTTGATGATAATGTGTTGGGACAGTTATTTCAAAGCAATCCCGGGCTTCAGGAAGTGACAATTCGCGATTTCAATGACACACCTGTTAATGGAATGTGTTTTGAGAAATTAGGAAGCTCACTTAAGTCACTAACATTGATTGGTTTCAAAGAACTAAATCTTAACATACTTTTAAGGTGCATGGAAAATTAGCAGTTGGAATTACTGTATTTAGATACCAGATCAGAACTACAACCAGATCAGATGCGCATGTTAAGTAGATATACCAGTTTCAAATCAGTGCGTATTGCATTGACAGATGACTCAATGTTACCAATATTATTACAAAATAATCCTCAACTTGTCGAGTTACATGTTGAATTTGAGAACGGTGAATATAGTCACTTCTTTAGATATTTGCCTCTAAAATTAAAAAAACTTAGTGTCAAAGGAAATTTTTCATTTTATACTAATATCTTATTTGAGCGTTTGAAAATCTTGGATTTGGATTCGTTGGAGATAGGTGACAATGTAGTCCTTTTACACGAACACCACACCTCACCACTTGAATACAACTTGGTTAGAAGTTTAGTGGAACTATTACCTAACTTACGGACACTTACGCTTCCTGTGTTTCAATCGATGTCATTCCAGTCACTAAGAGAATTAACAAAACTAACAACTCTGCGATTGCATGTGCCGGTTATAGAAATTGACAACATATTAAAAGTGATTTCCGAAAATTGTCTAAATTTAAAAGATATTAATTTATTCAGACCTACAAATCTTTTAAAAGAAGGAGTAGAGCATGTTATTAAATTACCAAAATTAAAGAAATTTAGCATAACTGAGGCAGGAGACTTATTTAACGCGGACTGTCTGACCATTTTAAGTGGATGCAAAACTTTGGAAACTGTTAGAATAATACGTTGTACCGTTATTGATCAAAGCTTTTCATTACCGCTGCTGGTGAATGACACACTAAAAGTAAGTATCAACACTAACTAATTTCTTTCGTCAACAATTTAAAATTTAATTGGGCAGATTCCTATTTTTAAAATTAAATATGTTAAAGCTTTAATGAATGTTTCAATTGAAATTTGTTCTTATGCTACAGACCATCGTCTGCTTGTTTAAATATTATCAGTGCGACGTAAGCGCATTTGATAGAAACCTTGCTATTTATATTAGTTTAACTTATATACAACTAAAACAGAAATGTGAATCAAAAGATTTGAATGATGCAGTTTTCTTTTATAAATTTCTATATAATAAAATAGGATTCTACCAAATAATCTGTTCTGATTTGTTTGTTCGCAGTTTATTGAATTCGTGAACGGTGACACTGAATACTCCAATGACGATTTTACTCAAATTGTTGAAAGAATAGTGGATAAAATCAATCAACAGACTGACCGGAAGCAGATTTTAACAGTGACTTTGCCATTTTATCTACAACAACGAAATGGGGTATGTACAAATTTAGCAGATATTTTAAACGATTTGCAATTATTTAAA
The DNA here is from genome assembly GCA_963678705.1 of Panorpa germanica. NCBI lineage: Eukaryota > Metazoa > Arthropoda > Insecta > Mecoptera > Panorpidae > Panorpa > Panorpa germanica. The sequence goes on from CAVMBN010000198.1 coordinate 36,737, forward strand.
TATTGAACTACAAATACATGGTTCTTAATCCAATTGATTGGGAATTCTTGTTAATGAAATCTGGCAAGCTGTCAAAAGCGTCAGTGTTAGTCGATATGAATTCAGAGCACCCATGACAACGAAATGGCAACATATTGCTGGTAGCATAAACGAGGCACTTTTAAATATTAAAAATATACGACGGCATTTATTGTATGGTTATCGAGATAGAAACCGTAAAATTTAAATAATACATTATCTGCTAGTTCAACAGTTACAGTTACAACATAAAAAAGTTTACCTGTTACATAACATTGTTTGGGTAATAAAATGTGTGGTTCAAAAGACGTCTTGTGATATTTTCGCATTTTTTTTTCTTATGCTTTATAATAGTTTAAAGCAATAAAGGTGAATTAATTAGACCCTGGTTGGAAAGACAAAATACGTTGATTGTAGATTTTGAATCAAAGGGTAAGCAACCTTCGCACTGGAAGTGTACTAGTTATAGAGGTAAGTGTTGATAAAGAAAGAAGTAGGAACATGATCGAAAAGAACATGACGTATGAGCAGTTATTTGTGAAATTTAAGTGTGAGGACATCCAATTAGCAAAAGAAACGGAATGCAGAAAGGAAAGTAAGGCTAGATTGAAGTCATATAATGATGGAAGTAGAAGAAGTAGAGATGAAAAGTATAATATATGTTGTGAACGAGGTTAGAAACAAATATGTGAGAAAATGATTAAGACGATCCTGCAAAGACGATGTAAATTAATGGTATTGTAATTTACAGAACGAAAAAAAACGTGGCTTTAAAAGAAGTTCATCAAATTATAATAACATAAATTAAAAAATGTAAGGTTACGTAATATAAGATATATATATATATTTTTTATTTTTTTTATTTTACAGCATACATAATTTACAATCTGTCTTCAAAGGACATTAACAAAATTTTTAGAATATATATAAATATGACATGCGAGCTTGCCATCCATCGATGACTCACCCTTTGACTTAAACTATTACATTAATATTTAGTGCATATGGAACCTATTCTACACCATATTTGGTAGGTCCATTGGGTTTTTACGTTTCAGTCGTCTAATCGGCTTATGCAGGAAAAGTTGTACAGCTGTTTCATTTGGATGAACTTCTAATCTTTGAACGTACTTCTTGCTGATATCCTTAATTTCACTTCTTATGTATGGAACCCCAAGATCTTGATGTATAAGATATATTTGACATAAATTAATAAAGATTTTTGTGAAAGATTATATATTCATAAATTAATTATTGGTAAATGACATGAATATATGACATAAATATATCTTTTGTATTTTGTGTAACGGTAATATGCTGAATGCTAACTTACCATATGCGTAATTTCGATAAATAACAAAACGTAACATTAGGTAAAAAACACTACGTTAAATAATAAGTTGAAGCAAGAGTATTTCAAGAGTTTTGTCCAACCACTTTTACCGATTACGATTTTACAGCTATTTGTCATTTTTATAATAATCTAACAAATTTTATTTTTTAGATTATTCGAATGCCACGGTTACCTCGTTTACTGCAGTTGAGAGATTTCATAGACAAAGATGATTATTTAAATGAAACATATTCTAGTGATGACATTTTTTAATTCTTTAAACACAGCACGCAAATATTACATGCAATAATTTGAAGAAGTTTGCGTTTGTTCATGGTAAAAGTTTAATATTATTAATGTGCAATAACAGCTGTTTATCATTTCTTCTTATTAAAATAAAATGTATACATAATAATATTATTGGTTTTTAATCATTAGTTAATAAGAAAAGTTACATTTTCTGATATTCAGTATTATAAAGATATATACCAAATTGCTGAAGATTTTCGAAAAAAAATTAAACGTTGTTTTTCAAAAAATTTGAAAATTAAGCGTTAGATTTGATTTTCTTAGAGATTTCTTAGAAGTCTGCTAAAAATTCGATGGACACCGGGGTTACGGGACTTGTAAAACTGCTGCATATCATAAACGATTCTCTTCGATTGAAATATGTCCTTAGGAATTGGAAAGTGACTGAAGTAATCATGATACTGAAACCGAGCGAGGATCCAAATGTCCTTACCGTCCTATATCACTGTTGCCAATAATATCTAAGATCTTTAAGAAACTATTGCTAAAGCGCCTGAAGCCTATAATAAAAGAGAGAGACCTAATCTCAAACTACTAATTTGGCTTTAGGGACAATCACTCAACTATCGACCAGATGCACAGAATAGTTGACATAATTGAAGAAAACCGAATCAAAATTTTAGATCTATCGTGATCCTAAAAGAGATCTATACTTCTCTTTTCATACTAAATAAATTATTTAGATGATGACGATGACGAAGAAGATAACAAGAATGACACAACAATGAAGTAGTTTAATCAAGATATATAAAATATCTTTGCATATTAATTTTATAATTAATTTATTATTAAAGTTTTAATCTGAAAATATAAGAAAGAAATTTTTATATATATTAAATATATTGTTACGAATTTGCGGGAGTCTGAAGATACAAAAATTATAATTATAAAATAATAACCGGAATTAGCATAAAGGGTTGTACTTCCCTATATTAATATCTCGGCGACATAAAATAAACTAACGGATGTTTACGCTGCATAACTTGTTATGCGCAGTTCTGGAATATAACACAATAAAGAGTGCATAAACAAATAGATACCGCGTAGATTTGTTATTGTTTATGTGTGATCTTTCTAGAACCAAATACTACGCGTGTTAAGTGGAACGTCATAGAAATAGTCAGAAGATCAAATAGCATACTACATAATTGCATATAGAATTACTCTCGAAAGTCAAAGATGTCAAGAGAAGTGATATGCTTCTTCGTCACGCCAGGGTATAAAAGGATCAGTCAGTCCGTAAGTAAGAAGCAGTAACAAAAGTCAGTCCGCGAAAGTCAGTCTGTAATAGCCGTCTCCGCGCACAGTAAAATTGTAACAATACTCGTATATATATATATATATATATATATATATATATATATATATATATATATATATATATATATATATACAGGGTGTCCTAGTATTTAACGATAAGCGGGCACCAGAGGGAGGTTCTGCTCATGACTACACAAGAAAAAATGAAAAAAAAACATTTATCTCATTTTATTTAGGAATCAGAAAAAAAAAAATATTTTCGAAAATTGAAACACCTTAAGATGTTTTTAACTACCATGACCACAATTTTTCAAATATTTCTGATTTTTTTTTTTGTACAGGCAACCTAAATAGCACTGCTACCCATCACAATCATTAAAACTCCCAGAATGCTAGTAGTTTTTACACAAAGTTTATTCGAAGTTATTTTTTTGCCTAAAATTTTTAAAGATTTTTACTTTTAGTCAACTTTAACTCATCGTGGTCTAAAAAAAAAGTATGAACACTACTATGGCAAGTTTTTTTAAAAATTGGCGCAACTTTTCAGGATTCCAAAATGGTATAATACTCCAAGAAAAGTAGCAATAAAAAAAAATTATGCATACTATTTTTTAACAAGAACCATATTTCATAAATTGTTGTTGTTAATAGTTATCAGTTTTACAATACCCAAAATAGGTTTTGTATTGTTGAATGAATTAAAACAAATGGTACAAACAATTTTTCATTTACTTCATATTTTATTCCATACGCCATTAATATGGCGCATGCCATAATTGAGACTATGGAGTACATAAACAAAAATCACCATAAAATGTTTAACCCAACCAAGGTGTCCAAATGCAGACAATGCTAGACCGCGGCGATCTAACGGATAGACGCCGTTGCAATTCATTTAATGATTTCTTATCACTTACAAAAGTAAGTGTCAAGGACAATGAAAAGAAATAAGAAACCATCACCATAAAGAAAAGACCAGCTAACAGCACGGACTTAGAAAGAAAACAAAAGCCCACAAAACTGGATGAATACTGGTTAAGCAAACCACCAGTGCCTACGTCAAATAGCTTCGCATGCCTTGATCGAGGCGAACAACAAGAATAAAATGTTGAGATCAGAAAGAAAACGACCAAACCACCTCCCATCTTTGTTGACAAAGTCAGCAGCATCGAGTCTCTAATTAAATTACTTACCGAGAAGGCAAATGGTAATTATTAAATTAAGATTCTACGCAATGAACAAGTAAAAATCCAACCAAAAACAGCGGACACTTATAAAACAATCATTGAACAATTATAACAGAGGAAAACAGAGTTCTATACATACGAGTAAAACATGCATCCATCTACTGACACTAAAGAAATAAAGAACTCGTTGCTTGAACTTGGTCACACTGTTACCAACATCTGGAATATAAAACAAAAAGCCACAATTATTTCAATGCCAATTTTTATTATAGAGATTAAACCACAACCAAATAACAAATTGATCTACGAAATTGATTATCTAATGCATTGCCGCTTCAAATTTGAACCACCACGCCCCAAGCGTTAGATTTCTCAATGTGCCAATTCTCAGCAATATGGGCACACAAAATCTTACTGTCACCGTAAACCAAAATGCATAAAATGCGCTGGTAATCATATGACTATATGTAGCTGACTGTGAAAGGAAAGGTCGATTTGATGACGTCAAGTGTGTCTTATGTCAAGGCAATCATCCCGCAAATTTTAAAGGTTGTAAAGTTTACAGAGACTTACAACAAATTAAATATCCACCATTAAGGAAAAAACAACCTATAACAAGATCTGCGGGTGGTTTGACCACAGACGGCATTAGCTACGTTCAAGCAGCTAAAAGTAGACAACAACCACAAGAACCCCCCCCACATGTGAAAATTCTCTACCAACTGGAACTGAACCAAACGACATGCGTGAGTTAATGATTATGTTAAAGCAAATAATGCAACAAATGACCGTTAGGACAAACTTGTTACTAACATTCAACTCCCTAGAAATAGTTTTATGGAACGCCAATGGCCTGTCACAACATACTCTCGAGGTAAAATCATTTATGGAGATTCATATATCATTCATATCTCATAGTGGGTCTGCCATATTAATAAGAAACAGCATTAAACACAATGAGGCGATATCCTACTGCACCAAAGAAATTCAAGCCACAAATATAGTTGTTCAAGACTGCACAAGTCCAATAATCATATCAGAAGTACAGTCCACCTAAGCACAATATCAAAAAAGAGGATTATACAAACTTTTTTGCAACACTTGGACACAGATTTATAGCGGGCGGTGACTCTAATGCAAAACATACACATTGGGGATCACGGATTATAACACCCAAAGGTTGACAACTATTATTTGCAATCAAAGTTCTAGTTTAGATCTATCATCCGATCATCCGATCATCCTCCCGTTATAATAACATTGAATAGAAAAATTTCTCAAGCTGAAAAATCATGTCGACTGCATAACCATAAAACAGACTGGGGTTATTTTAAGCAACTATTAACTTCCTCTATTAATATCAAGTTGTCATTAAACACTGACACTGATATTAAAGAAGCCTTTGAACATTTTAACAACTGTGTTCAACAATCTGGATGGGAGGGTACTCCAAAAAACTCAAATAGATATGCCAATCAATGCACACATTCAGTAAGGAAAAAAAAGAGAAAACACGACAAGCAAGGAAACAATGGCAAAAAACAAGATATCCATTTCATAAAACACGCTTAAATAAGACCGTGGTACAACTGAAGCAATGTTTAAGCAATGAAAGGAATTTAGGAATAGAAACGTATTTACCAAGCCTAGATGTAACACCCGCAACAGACCCAAATGAAACCCTCTCCAGAAATGAGAACGACATACTCAGCATATTAGGTCAAACACAGCAACTGGATCTTCCTATAAAGAAATTTACTAAGAGCGAAATTCGTACAGTAATTAATAAATTAGATCGCCATAAAGCTCCGGGTTACGACATAATTACGGCTAAAATACTCAAACAGTTGCCCGAAGAAAGAATTATCTATTGAACACAATTATATAATGCCATTCTACGAAGAGGTTTTATTCCGCCACAATGGAAAATGGCACAATAATAATGATTTTTAAACCAGGCAAAAGTGTCGAAGCAGTAAAGTTACATCCTCCAATTAGTTTGATAGTCGCCTGGAAGGTAATGGAAATCCTTTTCCTGAAAAGACTTATGCTAATCATTAATGAGGACAAATTAATACCTGATCACCAGTTCGGATTAAGACAACAACATGGCACTATTGAACAAGTTCACCGACTCATTCACAATATAAATACAAGCTTTGAAAAGAAACAGTAATGAGTACCCATACGAAGTCGCCGATGCTAAAAAAAAAACCATTGATCGGCCAAGGTATGGCTGCTGATGCTTGGCCAAGCATCGGTGCTTTGTAACGGCCAAGGGTTGGTAAACCATCGCCCATACGAAGTCGCCGATGCTTAAAAAAAACCATTGATCGGCCAAGGTATGGCTGCTGATGCTTGGCCAAGCATCGGTGCTTTGTAACGGCCGAGGGTTGGTAAACCATCGACGCCGTACTATGCCTATAATATTGACATGCGATCATCAGCCATTCCTTGGCCGATGTTGTGGTAAATTTTCTAGAACGCCTGCGCACTAAATATTACGTTAGTTGTTCCATAACGTTTTTGCACTAGCAATAAGTAATAAATTTATTGTTTTCATTACCAGTGTTTTTCTGAATCTAGTGAGATACAATCAGCAGAACTTATAAAAAATAAATGCGTATTATTTGATTATGATAATAAATTATGTGCTATGTCTTTACTACATGAATGATATAATAAAATTTTTAAGTGTAAAACAATTAATATTATATTAAGTGTAAAAAAATTATTATTAGTATTTACTTTCAATAAATTTCGTTTTCGTATTTATTTTTATAAATAAAAACGTTTGTTGAAATACCACAAAAATTAAAAACTTGTGTCGCGTATATCTGTATATATTTATTATGTGTATGTGTGTCATAATATATATTAATTATAAATTTTAAAAAAATTGCAGCGTTGGTGTATTACGTGTATATGTATATACGTGATAGTATAGCAGTATAGCAAACACAATGCAGCGGTGTGCGTATATACTGTTGTAAGTACGCATAAGTCGTACTTATCCTTCCTATTTTTAATATAAATGTTATTTATTTTATAAGAATTATATTATGTTATCTTTAATTTTAGTATTAATATTGTAACAAATAATTGTTTAAAGTTAGCGCTTGTAAACATTGACTCTGGTCTGTGGATATTTTATATTGTTATTTAATTTTTGGCAACACTGAACTAGTATTGTATGATGTAAAGTTAACAAATAAATTGTTAATATACCGTTTTGTACTGGAGTCAAAAAGCCAGTCTTCTCGTGAGTCTCAACCAAGTGTTTACTAATTGTACTTCGTTCGTACAATACTCCAATTGTAACATCTAAGTATTCAATAGTGAGCACATTTTAACTATTAATCAAATTATAACACTATAGAATTACATTTTGTTTTATATCTGTCATCTTCGTTAATCTAATAAAATACTATTGTAATTAAGTAAGCAGATATAATATTACAACGAATAAATGATATATTTTAATAAAAGTGTTTGTATTAATAGTAATAAAAAGATACTAATTGTTCAACCGTCGTATGTCGCAACGAGGTTACTTTAGACCGCTCAAGTATTCTCTAATTGCAACAATACACCGTCTTAACAAGAATCTTATTAATCATCTTAAAAGAGTTAATTCTTATCAACGTGAGTAATTCAAGAAGGTGGATGATCGTCAAACTGAAGAATCTACTTCCAGTAACTAGCAACACTGCGTGATGTATTAGCAAGCTGAGTAATCTCCTTCTAGAACGACAATCCGACCTCTTTTTACAACATTGATGTCAGGCGTAACATCCGCCTTCGAATAAACTTACAACAAATGGTGTCAGGTGGGGTCTCGAAGAGATATTCCTACACATAAATATCCAAGAGGTACGCCCAAAAATTTTTTCTATATATTCTACACCTGGATGCAGATCAATTAATCTGGATGCCACTACGCCGATGGATTATTTCCAAAAATTGCCGAAGAGTACGAGATAGAACGTCAATTCATCTGTATTTCACATAATTTTTCTACAAGTCCGGTGGATGCAAAACTACAGCCCGCCGAACCAGAAAAAAAGAAATCTTTTGCCGCCATGCGAATGGATGGATGCTTCTAGAACACATGGAATAATCTAAATCGATGTTGGTCGCGTCCAGAGCCCTGCACACAGCTGTTTATAGATCATAATCACTGATAAGAAAATCTTTAAGTATAATAAGACAGTATCTTTCTTTTTGTATATAATTATTATTATAAATTGATAATTGTATTTTTTTTATTAATAGCATTATTTTTAACGAGGCTATCATTTTTTTTAGTATTATATTCAGTACTTTTGAATATTTACTATAATCCAAGCATTTTTTTAGTAGCAACGTTGTTAATGAGGCTATTGATATTTTTTTTAGTATTATATTCAGTACTTTTGAATATTTGCTATAATCTAAGTATTTTTTTTTGTAGCATCTTTGTCTGTCATTGAAGCTATTAATTTTTTTTAGTATTATATCCAATACTTTTGAATATTTACTATAATATTTTTTTTATAATTGTTTCTGCAATTATACTAATTTATGTTAATATTTTTTTAGAACAACATTTTTTTGAACGAGAGGGAATTTTGAAAAGGAGAAGTAAAGAGCTGAAGCAGTTAGATAGCAGTCTGTTCAATCAGAGAGACTAACTTCCTGTTACAACTGCAACGTCTGAGCCCCATCGGAAATTTCCTGTGAGTTACTGTTTTCGCTAACAATTTTTCCTTGTCAGAATCCTATTTTTCGGAGAGTCGTTTATTGGTACAAAATAATCTTTAGTCTGTATATTATATATAACTTTAATTAAGTACAATGGCACCGAACGTTCATTCCCTCACATTAGTTGAGAATACAATCAATCTAATCAATGAGTTTTCAAAAAATTTAGAAGTCCAATCAACATCCTTAACAATAGTTGAATTAAAAATCAAAAACTTAGATAAAGCTTGGGTTAAATATAGTAGTATCGTAGAAGCACTGCTTCCAATTCTAAAAAATGAAGAAGCTACGGCTATCGTTAGTAAGTCTATGGAAGTTGAAAGTATTTATGACGACACTCTTATTTACTTGTTGAATTATAAGCAAACATTTGAGAATGATACACATATTGTAGACGACTCAAAAAGCATAGATTCAATAAAAAATCTGAACTTAAGTCCAATGCAACTAACCGTTTTTGATGGAGAATATACTAATTGGCAAAGTTTCATGGAATTATTTACAAATTTAATTCGTAATAATAGCAAACTATCAAACATTGAAAAAATGCATTATTTAAAATTAAATTTGACAGGAGAACCACTCAAACTCATAAAGAATTATCCTTTAACAAACGATAATTATGAAATTGTTTGGAACATCCTTTGTAAACGTTATGACAATAAGGTAGCACTTATTGAAACCTGTTTGAACAATTTAATAAACTACAATGTTATACGTTTAGAATCAGAAACTAATATCAAAAATTTTTTAGACGAAATTAATGAATCGATTAGAGCATTAACCGAGTTGGGAATATATTCTAATCATTCAGATTTTATTTTTATACATTTTTTAAAGACCAAGTTAGATTTTAACACATTAAAGGAATGGGAAAACAGAAATACTTCTGAATTACCAACCCTAAATGATTTTACGAATTTTCTTGAAACACGGTGGCGCACTCTAGAAAGAAGAAGGCATGTTGAATTTAAAACAGATTCAAGTCATTCTATTTCTAGTAGTGAACCAGTTTCAAGTGAACAATTTGCTAACGAAGTCGAAACAAAATTTAAAACTTTTTTTTGTAACTATTGTAAAAAAAATGGTCATTTAGAGAAATATTGTTTTATCAAGAAGGAAAATGCGGATACGGTATATCCTGTCGCGCAAATTAATATTTGTAGGAGAGATACGGTATTTTCAAAACCTTCTGTTTATTGTAAAAGATCGAGACATCTTGAATCTGATGGTCCTCAAGTATCTTTTACTAAAAATACAAAACAAAATTCACGTTCTTTTTATAATCACCATTTACGTAAATTTAATAGTTTAAATAAAAATATTGAGATTAAAGAAATACAAAATACCAATGATATAACAAATTTTAACTGTAACAATAAAAATATTAATGTCAAGCAAACAGCTGACACTGTTCAATTCAGAATAGTCGCAGCCAAAGCAAAGACTGTATCATTTTTATTGGACACTGGTTCTCAAATTTCTTTAATTAAACAAAATATTTTAAAAAATAATATCAAAATAGATAGTACATCTAAAGTGTTATTAAAGGGAATCTCTGAAGGCACGCCTTATACTTTAGGTTCACTAAAAACTTCTATAATTTTAGATAGTTCTAGGTCGAAACATACTTTTCAGGTTGTGTCAGAGGATTTCCCCATTAAGCATGATGGAATCATAGGATTAGATATTTTACGTACATTTAAAGCAGTAATTAATTTGGAAACAAACAGCGTACAATTCTCACAACATGGCAAAATATTTGAATTACCATTAATAAACATAAACAGTATTATCGTACCAGCACGTACTAGGAAATTAATTCCTATGTCGGGTTCTACGGTAGGAGTTTGTGTAGCCAAGGAATTGCTACCTGAAGTTTTTTTAGCCAACGCATTAATTAATCCTGTTAATAATACTTTTTATATATCAATAACTAATTCCTCAGCAAAAGATGTAATACTTAACAATTTTAAACCAGATATTATTCCAATAAATAAATTTAATTTTTACCATTTTTTGAAAAGAAATCCTAACGATCCTAAAAGATCCTTACGACATCTTTTATTTAATAATATAGATTTTTCAAATGTTAATTCAAAATACTTAACAGATTTAATGGAAATCTGTAATAATTTTAATAACATATTTTTTTTCCCGGTATATAAGTTATCTTGTGCGAGTGCACTGAGTGACTCACCTAACCCTGTAAACATTAAGCCGCATAGATTATCTCATGCGCATAAAGAAATTGTTGAGAAGCATATTCAAGAACTGTTGGCTAACAACGTTATTGAAAAATGCGACTCACAGTTTAACGCACCTCTGTTAATGGTACCTAAAAAAGCAGATGTGTCGGGGAACAAACAATTTTGCGTTGTAATCGACTATCGTAAACTTAATGAACAGACGACAAGTGATGTTTATACTTTGCCTCTCGTACATGACATACTAGACCAATTTAGTGGTGCAAAATATTCTTCTACGATTGATTTAGCTACAAATAAATTTACTAGTAATAAACCAAAATTTAAATTAAATTTTGATAGAAGGGTCAATTCTTTTTTTCACCTAGAAAGTATACGGTAGTTAATAGGAATAGATTGAAGAGATTTTGTACCAATGAACAAAACCTTGACGTGTTAGATGGATTTTGTCAGGGATGATTGTTTTGTGGAGCAGTGTTAACTCTATACGATGGGATCAGAATCGTTGTCGACACTTTGCTTCTCTTTTTGTTTTTTTTTCCAGAATTGTAACTCGTATATTTTGTTTTTATACGTGTCCCTTTTTTTTGGAAGGGGGTGTTGCGATAGTACGACATCGTCCTATCTTCCTTTTTCTTTTTCTTGGAAAGAAACGCATATGTTTGTTTAATATGCGTTCCTTTTCTAGGGTTGAAGGGTGTTGTAAGTACGCATAAGTCGTACTTATCCTTCCTATTTTTAATATAAATGTTATTTATTTTATAAGAATTATATTATGTTATCTTTAATTTTAGTATTAATATTGTAACAAATAATTGTTTAAAGTTAGCGCTTGTAAACATTGACTCTGGTCTGTGGATATTTTATATTGTTATTTAATTTTTGGCAACACTGAACTAGTATTGTATGATGTAAAGTTAACAAATAAATTGTTAATATACCGTTTTGTACTGGAGTCAAAAAGCCAGTCTTCTCGTGAGTCTCAACCAAGTGTTTACTAATTGTACTTCGTTCGTACAATACTCCAATTGTAACATCTAAGTATTCAATAGTGAGCACATTTTAACTATTAATCAAATTATAACACTATAGAATTACATTTTGTTTTATATCTGTCATCTTCGTTAATCTAATAAAATACTATTGTAATTAAGTAAGCAGATATAATATTACAACGAATAAATGATATATTTTAATAAAAGTGTTTGTATTAATAGTAATAAAAAGATACTAATTGTTCAACCGTCGTATGTCGCAACGAGGTTACTTTAGACCGCTCAAGTATTCTCTAATTGCAACAATACACCGTCTTAACAAGAATCTTATTAATCATCTTAAAAGAGTTAATTCTTATCAACGTGAGTAATTCAAGAAGGTGGATGATCGTCAAACTGAAGAATCTACTTCCAGTAACTAGCAACACTGCGTGATGTATTAGCAAGCTGAGTAATCTCCTTCTAGAACGACAATCCGACCTCTTTTTACAACATTGATGTCAGGCGTA